>CAJQUW010015045.1:345000-372342 GCA_907163375.1 Prostheceraeus crozeri
CCCCCCCCCCCCCCCCCCCCCCCCCCCCCCCCCCCCCCCCCCCCCCCCCCCCCCCCCCCCCCCCCCCCCCCCCCCCCCCCCCCCCCCCCCCCCCCCCCCCCCCCCCCCCCCCCCCCCCCCCCCCCCCCCCCCCCCCCCCCCCCCCCCCCCCCCCCCCCCCCCCCCCCCCCCCCCCCCCCCCCCCCCCCCCCCCCCCCCCCCCCCCCCCCCCCCCCCCCCCCCCCCCCCCCCCCCCCCCCCCCCCCCCCCCCCCCCCCCCCCCCCCCCCCCCCCCCCCCCCCCCCCCCCCCCCCCCCCCCCCCCCCCCCCCCCCCCCCCCCCCCCCCCCCCCCCCCCCCCCCCCCCCCCCCCCCCCCCCCCCCCCCCCCCCCCCCCCCCCCCCCCCCCCCCCCCCCCCCCCCCCCCCCCCCCCCCCCCCCCCCCCCCCCCCCCCCCCCCCCCCCCCCCCCCCCCCCCCCCCCCCCCCCCCCCCCCCCCCCCCCCCCCCCCCCCCCCCCCCCCCCCCCCCCCCCCCCCCCCCCCCCCCCCCCCCCCCCCCCCCCCCCCCCCCCCCCCCCCCCCCCCCCCCCCCCCCCCCCCCCCCCCCCCCCCCCCCCCCCCCCCCCCCCCCCCCCCCCCCCCCCCCCCCCCCCCCCCCCCCCCCCCCCCCCCCCCCCCCCCCCCCCCCCCCCCCCCCCCCCCCCCCCCCCCCCCCCCCCCCCCCCCCCCCCCCCCCCCCCCCCCCCCCCCCCCCCCCCCCCCCCCCCCCCCCCCCCCCCCCCCCCCCCCCCCCCCCCCCCCCCCCCCCCCCCCCCCCCCCCCCCCCCATACATCCCCCCCCCCCCCCCCCCCCCCCCCCCCCCCCCCCCCCCCCCCCCCCCCCCCCCCCCCCCCCCCCCCCCCCCCCCCCCCCCCCCCCCCCCCCCCCCCCCCCCCCCCCCCCCCCCCCCCCCCCCCCCCCCCCCCCCCCCCCCCCCCCCCCCCCCCCCCCCCCCCCCCCCCCCCCCCCCCCCCCCCCCCCCCCCCCCCCCCCCCCCCCCCCCCCCCCCCCCCCCCCCCCCCCCCCCCCCCCCCCCCCCCCCCCCCCCCCCCCCCCCCCCCCCCCCCCCCCCCCCCCCCCCCCCCCCCCCCCCCCCCCCCCCCCCCCCCCCCCCCCCCCCCCCCCCCCCCCCCCCCCCCCCCCCCCCCCCCCCCCCCCCCCCCCCCCCCCCCCCCCCCCCCCCCCCCCCCCCCCCCCCCCCCCCACCCCCCCCCCCCCCCCCCCCCCCCCCCCCCCCCCCCCCCCCCCCCCCCCCCCCCCCCCCCCCCCCCCCCCCCCCCCCCCCCCCCCCCCCCCCCCCCCCCCCCCCCCCCCCCCCCCCCCCCCCCCCCCCCCCCCCCCCCCCCCCCCCCCCCCCCCCCCCCCCCCCCCCCCCCCCCCCCCCCCCCCCCCCCCCCCCCCCCCCCCCCCCCCCCCCCCCCCCCCCCCCCCCCCCCCCCCCCCCCCCCCCCCCCCCCCCCCCCCCCCCCCCCCCCCCCCCCCCCCCCCCCCCCCCCCCCCCCCCAGAGCCCCCCCCCCCCCCCCCCCCCCCCCCCCCCCCCCCCCCCCCCCCCCCCCCCCCCCCCCCCCCCCCCCCCCCCCCCCCCCCCCCCCCCCCCCCCCCCCCCCCCCCCCCCCCCCCCCCCCCCCCCCCCCCCCCCCCCCCCCCCCCCCCCCCCCCCCCCCCCCCCCCCCCCCCCCCCCCCCCCCCCCCCCCCCCCCCCCCCCCCCCCCCCCCCCCCCCCCCCCCCCCCCCCCCCCCCCCCCCCCCCCCCCCCCCCCCCCCCCCCCCCCCCCCCCCCCCCCCCCCCCCCCCCCCCCCCCCCCCCCCCCCCCCCCCCCCCCCCACCCCCCCCCCCCCCCCCCCCCCCCCCCCCCCCCCCCCCCCCCCACCCCCCCCCCCCCCCCCCCCCCCCCCCCCCCCCCCCCCCCCCCCCCCCCCCCCCCCCCCCCCCCCCCCCCCCCCCCCCCCCCCCCCCCCCCCCCCCCCCCCCCCCCCCCCCCCCCCCCCCCCCCCCCCCCCCCCCCCCCCCCCCCCCCCCCCCCCCCCCCC
Organism: Prostheceraeus crozeri; assembly: GCA_907163375.1. Lineage (NCBI taxonomy): Eukaryota > Metazoa > Platyhelminthes > Polycladida > Euryleptidae > Prostheceraeus > Prostheceraeus crozeri. Next base: position 347,052 of record CAJQUW010015045.1, read on the forward strand.
CCCCCCCCCCCCCCCCCCCCCCCCCCCCCCCCCCCCCCCCCCCCCCCCCCCCCCCCCCCCCCCCCCCCCCCCCCCCCCCCCCCCCCCCCCCCCCCCCCCCCCCCCCCCCCCCCCCCCCCCCCCCCCCCCCCCCCCCCCCCCCCCCCCCCCCCCCCCCCCCCCCCCCCCCCCCCCCCCCCCCCCCCCCCCCCCCCCCCCCCCCCCCCCCCCCCCCCCCCCCCCCCCACCCCCCCCCCCCCCCCCCCCCCCCCCCCCCCCCCCCCCCCCCCCCCCCCCACCCCCCCCCCCCTCGCCCCCCCCCCCCCATGCCCCGCTCCCCTGCCCCCTGCCCGCCCCCCCCCCCTCTCCCCCCCTTCTCCTCCGCGCCCCCCGCCGCCACTCCCCCCTCACGCCCCCCCCCCTCCCCCCCCCCTCCCCGCCCCCCCCCCGCCCCCCCCCCACCTCCCCCCCCCGCCTACCCCCTCTCCCCGCATCCGGCGTGCCCCCCCTGCCCCTCCTCCCCCCCTCCCGCCACTCCCCCCCCCTCATCCCCCTCCTTCCACTCCCCCCCCCCCCCCCCACCGCCCCATCCCCTGCCCCTCCCCCCTCGCCCACCCCCCGCCCACCCCCCCCCCCCCTCACTCCGCCGTGCCCCCCCCCAGTCCCCACCCGGGACCGCCGCCCCCCGCCCCTGACCTCCTGCACCCCCCTCCACGCCCCCTCCCCCCTCCCCCCATCCCTCCTTCCCGGCACGTCGCACCCCACGCCTCCCCTTCCGGCTGCTCCACCGCCCACCCCCCGCGCCCCCACCCCACACCCCTTCAATCTCTCGACGCGGCCCCTGCCCCCCCCCCAGCTCCCTCGTGCGGCCTGCGGGCCCCCCTCCCCTCCTCGCCCCCCTTCCCCCCCCCACTCCCCCTCCCCCTCCCTCCCCCCTCCTCCCCCCGCCCCCTCTCCCCCCCCCTCCCCACCTCCCCCTCCCGCCCCCCGGCCCTACCCCCCCGCCCGCCCTCGCCGTCCCCCGCGCTCCCGCCGCTCGGACCGTGCCTGCGCTCTCCCATTCCCCTCGCGCCGCCCATGCCCCCCACGTGCCCCGTCCCCCCCTCCCCCTCCCCAATCACCCCACTTCCCCCGCCCCGTCTCGCCCCCTCACCTCCCCACCCTTCCCTCCTCCCCGCGCCCCTCCCCCTCCACCCCCCCTCCCCCCCTCCCCCCGCCCGACCCCCCCTCCAACCATCCGATCCCACCGCCCTACGTCCCGGCGGGCGGCGCCCCCGCTGCCGTCCGCCCCCCCCTGAACCCACCCCCCTCCCCCCCCCCCCCGGCCCCCCGTCCCTGTGGCCCCCCCCTCCCCCGCCCCACTCCCTCCTCCCCCCCCAGTGCCGTCCCCCGCTCTGCCGCCACGCCCCCCGCCTCGCCTGTCCTCCCCTGCCCGTTTTCCCCCCTCGCCCCCCCGCGGCCGTCCTCCCGGGCCGCTCCCCCCCCCGCCCCTCTCCCCTCCCTGGTCCCCCCCTCCCCCCCCCTCCCCCCCCGCCCCGTCTCCCTTCCCTCCCCGGTCCCCCCCCTCGCCCGATCCCCCCCCCGCGCCCCCTCCCCCCCCCCTCCCTCCGCCCCTCCCTCCCCCCTGCGCCCTCCCCTCCGCCGCCCCCCCCCCGCCCCACCCCCCCCTCTCGCCCCCCACCCCGGGACCCCTTCCCCATCCCTCCCCCCCCCTCCCCGTCGCCTCCCCCTGGTCCCCCCCCCTCCCACCCGCCCACCCTTGCCCACCCTCCGCCGTCCCGTCCCCCCCCCCCCCCCCCCCCCCCCCCCCCCCCCTAGCTCCCCTTCTCTCCCCCCCCCCACAAACCACTGACGCTCCCCCCCCCCCTCCCCTTTCTCTCGCCCCCCCTCTCCCCCCGCTCACCCACTTCGCCCCCCGCCCCCCCCACTCCCCCCGTCCCCCCCTTCCTCCCACCCCCCCCTTCCTGGCTCCCTGCGCAACCCCACCCCCCCCGCTTTACCTCCCCCCTCGCCGTCCCCAGTCCCCCGCCCCCTCTCCCGGCCCCCTTCCGCCCCACCGTGGCTCCCTCCCCGTCCGTCCCCGCTGCTCCGCCCCCCTGCTCCCACCGTCACCCGGTGTCGTCCCCACGTCCCCCCTCGTTGGGGACTCCCCCGCTCCCCCCTTCCCCCCTCCCCCGGCCGGTCCCCCGCGCCACTCCCCTCCCCTCCCGTGACCCCCTCCACCTCTCCTCCGCCTTCCGTCGGGCCTTGGCCCCCCCCTCCCACCTCCGTCCCTCGCGGGCCCCCCCACCCTCCCGATTGGCCTCCACCCCCCCTCACCCTCGGTCCCGCCCCCCGCAGCCCGCGCGCCTCCCTCCCCCACGCTTCCCTCCGGCCCAGTCCCGCCCCCCCCTCGCCCCCCATCCCCCCCCAACCCCCCCCCCCACACCCTCCACCCACCACCCCACTCCCACACCCACACCACCCCCCCACCCCCCCCCCACCTCCCCCCCCCCCTCCCCCCCCCACAGCAATGTGCCCCCCCCCCGTCACCGTCCAGTCTCCCGCCCGATCTCCCCCCCCGCGCCCCACCCCCCCCACCCCGCCCCTTTTCCTGCTATAGTCAGGCGCCTCCCCCGTCCCCCCCCCCCCCGCTCCCCCCCTCCCCCCCCCCCCCCCCCCCCCCTCCACCCCCGCTCCCCCCCCTCCCCCCCCCCCCCTAGTCCCCACCATACTAAAAGCCCCGTCCCGCGCGTCACCTCCACGGACCACCCGCCTCCTCGTCTGCGCCATGCTCCCCCAAGCCATGTCACCAAATCATTTTTCATAAATATCGCAGACCCCCCCCCAGACAAAATCTTCTAATTTTGGTTCTAGTGGACGGATTTGTTTAACAGCTAACTCGTTGAAAGGGAGAAAATTGCTCGACAACATTTTTTGTTGCGAGTCAATCGGACCAGCCGTTCAAAAGTTAGAGCGGTTACAAGATTTTAGGTCGGAGCTCGCTCACCTGAAAAAATCCTAAGTGTCAGAGTGGCTTTGTATGGGTAAAATTTTGAAAATTTACCAAAGTGTGGAATTTCGACCTGGGACCGTCACCAAAACATTTTTCATCAAATTTCACTGACCTCCCCCCCTCTGGACAGCTTGCTTCGATTTTGGCTTCCAGTGGACGGATTTTGTCGTGCGATAGCTCGTTTGAAAGCTAAGAGTGAGACAAATTCAGTGAAAGAATCGGCTTGTTCCTATCTGTCTTCGTTCAAAATTTAGAGCGGTTACAAGATTTTAGGTCGGAGCTCGCTCACCTGAAAAAATCCTAAGTGTCAGAGTGACTTTGTATGGGTAAAATTTTGAAAATTTTCCAAAGTGTGGAATTTCGACCTGGGACCGTCACCAAAACATTTTCAAAACATGTTCCGATGACGTCCCCCCCCACTCGTTCGGAACAAAATTCTTGAAACCAAACTTTGGTAAAGGTCCCATGGGTCAAAAATTCGGAAAGTTTTTAAATTTTCAAAATTATCACCACAATGGAGCTCAATTTAGAATTTTTTTCACTTGTGGCTTCCGTTACACATGAACATGTGTTGACGGACCAACTTTCCCGTGGTCATATGAGAATGGATGAGGTGTAATATTGTAAAGAATGATGAGACAAATTCTCGTTTCGCGAAACAATACCGCATGTCGCTTCGTTGAATACTTTCGTGACTAGAGCATTTTGAAGTTTTCTTGACGAGATATATATCCCGACAACGCAGTCTGACTCACTTCATCGAAGAGAGGTAAGCGACGGGTCGTCGCTCTGAGCTAACCGATATCGGGTGGCTAAGGACTCTATTTTTGAGTAGGCAAGCTTTCTTGTACTTCAAAGTTTAGTATGATAGAGTTGTTTAGTGTCTTTACTTATGATAAAATTTTTAAAAGTAGTATGAGTAGTAAAATGCGGACGGAATTTTTTAAAATCTTTCATTTACTTTTTAAAGTTGTGTAACATATAGACTAAGTTTTCAAGTATACTGAGTTCAAATCTGCTGTCAGAATTTGAAAATTAATAAGTCTAGGCAGTTTTGAGGGGTTAGATCCAGTACTGATCACTACCTTTCGCTCGCGGCGTTCTTAGGAGACATTCGTGGCAGTGACAATTGATGTCTTAGTGTAAAGAGGGTGTTGGGTATAGGGAAGATCTCTCATTCATAGTGCACGGTACAGGTTAGGGCTGTCGACGGGATCGAGAGCATCACTTACACTCTTTAGGTAAATGACTGTACTAATATTCACAACTTATCCAACTTTCATTCTCATAATTACCGATAACTCAAGGCATGCCCACCGCACCCACACACCCACCTCGCATTTACAATAAAACAATTGATATATTGCTCGTACCTCTCCACCAAGCCCCCCTATCTTTGCCGCCACCCTGCGCCAATCTCACGCGACTCTCGATCAGAGGACCTGGCCAACATGATGTCTGAATAGGGTTGGTGCGGTGAAGTGTAGATGTGTGAAGGGTGATGAGGACGGAGGCGAGTTTTACAGAGAAGTGATGTGACTGTAGTGGTGTTTGGGTTTAGTGACTGATTTGTGATTTACACAGTTGTTGTGGAGAGAGGGAGCGAAGTTGGCGACTGTTTGCGTATGTTGTTGAGAATGTTGTTGAGGAATGTTGTTGAGAATGTTGTTGAGAATGATGAGTTGGTAGAGAGCGGTTGCGTCGTTGGAGGTGAGTATTGAGCGCGGAAAGAAGAGTGCTGTGAGAGTGTGATTGAGGTTGATGTGGATTTAGATAGGAGCGTGTGAGGAAATGCGTGTGAGGAAGTTGAGATCTTCGTATCGGAGGTGTCGACATCGTCATCACCGAACCTCCCCGAAGAGGCATCTTCCCCAAAAGTGTGAGTGGTTGGGATTCGTGTTGTAGTCGGGCGATGTGGTTGAGGATGAAGAGAAGAGGACATGTCTTCGCAGCAGAAGGCGACATGAGTTGTTAGTGAATAAGTTTGAGAGTTTGAAGAAAGTGAAGCTGAAGTTGTGAACGGAGTTGATGAGTTGCAAAAAAGAAGGATTTGAAGGTCGAGGAGGGTGGCGGATGAAAACATAGAATGAGGCGTTGTGTGATGCATTTGAAGAATAAGCCGCGAAGAAGTTGGAATGAGAAGAATGCTGCGATTTAGACCGAGGGCGAGTGCTGCCGGCCGAGAAGAATGCGAGATGCTGAGGCCGAAGAAAGAGGAGTGATGAAGGGATGACGTGTGTTGCGAGCTAGGAATGTTGAGTTGGAGAGGACTCGTGGCTCGGCGGGGAGATGAGAGGCAGGCGTTGTGAGAAGTAGGTTCTTTGAGGCATGTTTGGGATGAGTGGGACGTGGTGATTGAGGACTGTTTGTTTGAGTTTCACATCCCTATTCGGGACAATCATTTTGGCCGGCGAACTTATTGGTGAAAAAAAATCTGACGATCGATTATTTGTTACAACGGTCACTTCACCACGAAAAAGTGTCGTCCTGAACGCCTGAGAATGCGTCGGCCATCTCCATGAAATTTTCGATCGGAAACGCGCGAGCCTACCCTAAGGATGACTAAATGGTAAGTGAAAAGCCAAATAAGATAGTATATCCTTTTCTAAAGACATATCATATTCATCTGCCAGTACTCCCCACTCCTCTTCACCCCTCCCTTCACCACCATCAAACACAGAAGAAGATATACCGACACACGACAACGAACACCAACGGTGTGTGTTTAGACGAGCGCCACATAGGGGCAAGACATGATAGAACCTCCACGCGGTTTGCCCTGGGCAGTCTTCGGACTGGCGAATACTATCATTAAGTTGAATCTGCTATCAGTCAACTTGAACGTTGCGTTGCGTTAGAGGGGTATTTAAACATCTGCCTTATAATTTCATTTCATTTCAATATGCAGTCGCCGAACAGTCAAGTCAGCTCTCCTCGCGGACCGCAGTTAAGGCCGCGAAATTTATTTGAGGAGTTCGTCAGGCTAGAGGAGCAAGACAGAGTTTTTAATAATCTTGCTCGGATTGGCAATCCGATGACAGCAACTGCTGTCAATCCAACGGAATGGCGCTACATTCCACTCTATACTCACATGCCAGTTAGTGTGGAAGTCGACAGTGCTACCAAAGAGAGAGTCTTTGACTCTCTCAGCAGAATTGGTAGGCTGTAGGATGACGACTCCCGAGAACGAACCATCGGCTCTCTTAAGGGCCACCATGGGGCAAGACATGATAGAACCTCCTCGCGGTTTGCCCTGGGCAGTCTTCGGACTGGCGAATACTATCATTAAGTTGAATCTGCTATCAGTCAACTTGAACATTATGCAGTCGATTGCTATCCCTGAAGCATTCTGATTCGCTGTTGAGCAATTCATTGTTGAAAACCCTATATAAGCCAGAAGATTGTAGCGCTTCTCATTCAATTTGAAGTCACGATGGAAGCGACATCTGCCGACAACATTCCCGTCTTCACCGATGAAGACAACGGCATTCCCAACTTCATCATCCTCGACGAGTGGGATGAAGAGGATGAGAAGAAGGGGAAGATCAAGAGGATCGTTTGGACGGATGAGGTGTGGACTCCTAAAACCACCCGCATCCGAAAGGTGCCAGATGCACCAGTACGACCTCGGCGGTATAGGGTTTATGACAACCTAGCTGTCATACCTATTGACTATTCAAGCCAATAGTCAACTTAATTGACACCATTGACACCGAGAACGAACCATCGGCTCTCTTAAGGGCCACCATGGGGCAAGACATGATAGAACCTCCTCGCGGTTTGCCCTGGGCAGTCTTCGGACTGGCGAATACTATCATTAAGTTGAATCTGCTATCAGTCAACTTGAACGTTGCAAATGAAGTTCGGTGTAATACTTCCTTTCGACGGGCGTTCCTGTAAAGGGCGGCGGTGAAACCCGTAGCTATGTATACCGCAAGGGACATTCGGCAATGGTCAATCTTGTTAAACCTCTCTGCGTCATGTTTGCAAGTGATTGCCTCTGTCTCAACGTAGTATGCATTCGCGCCAGGGCGACATTTAGCCAACTGTCGAAGGTTGCCTAAAACTTTCCATTGCATACGTTATGAGAACCATGAGTTCTACCTGTCTCTATCAATGAGACGAATTGATGAATGGAATGAAATGGGAGGACACTCACGCGCCACACGCAACATAACACACTTCTCTCTTCCGTAGTCTAACAAGCTCTTTACACATGGATCGCAGTCGATTGCTATCCCTGTATCAGAAGTGTAAGCTATCTTAATTTATTTGACACTATTTTATCTACCATCATCGTCCATATGAAATGTTTTTAGATTTACAAGTTAGACTAAGCGTGCTACTATTTCCAAATGAAAAAGTATACATGGTTAAATCATCCACTTAAGCCCATCCATAGTCTAACAAGCTCTTTACACATGGATCGCAGTCGATTGCTATCCCTGTATCAGAAGTGTAAGCTATCTTAATTTATTTGACACTATTTTATCTACCATCATCGTCCATATGAAATGTTTTTAGATTTACAAACGGGTCCCGTAACTAAGGGACCCGTTACTAAGGGTCGGGCCTTTAGAGAATATACTAAGAAGGGTTTGAATGTAGCCTGACTTATACCGTTGACGAAGATACTCAGATACAATATGGCAGTAGCGGTGAAGTACAGATATCTACAACGTCAGACCTCAACCGTCAGCTACGTAAGCATCTATTTTCATCCTTGTTCGGGATGAGTGTACTGCAAGTGGTGTATCGAGTATTCCTTTTACGCTGGGGATGTGATCATCCGATAAGATATTCATGTGTTGGTTGGTCAGCGGGTCTGTGGTACAGACAGAGACTCACATATTTCACATACGATTGACATTTTTATTTTACTAAATCACTGTATAACGTATAACATTCAAAGTACGAATGACCACCGGAGAAGCATATACATGGACGAGAATGTTTGCTATGTACGAAGGGGATGGTCATTCTGGGGTATCCCCTAAAGATGATGATACGTCGTGCACCAGGATGGGTGGATGATGAAGGTGGATGGGGCGTTTGTGGAAGTTGAATCCTTCCCAGCACTCCTGGACCACCGTAAGAGAGCCCAACGATTCGTTAGATGGTGAAGCCATGGATTCGTGTCTATTCCCAACGGCTGGTACGAGCATTTGATGAAGAGAGAGGTGATAATAAGACCTTTAGTGACATAAGTGGGAATTTTGTATTTCAATGAACTTTTATGTTATATTGACTGAACTTTATTGAATAACATACTTTTACATGTTGATCATTTTCCATTGAGTTAATGATATCATGAATCGGAGGTATTCGAAGAAGATTGGTATGGTTATAACTAAGTAAGTGCAAATAGAGGGAAAATCCTCCATTCAGAGTGAGGTTCCGCGTTGTGATTAGGGTTCAGGTGTGAGGTACGTTATCAATATCCGTATTGGAAACGGTACTTTTGGCCCTATCACCGTACCCTTATTATTACATGGAGACAAGATAATTCCGAGCGAGACGCCTGTTTGTGATATCCGCGTACGATTAGACAAGGAAAAATGAAAAAATTCGTATATTGACACATTCTATTTAGAAGTAACACCGACAACAAGACCACCCAAAACAACACGGTGGAGAAACCGGAATGACTTTTTTAATTTGACGTGTGAATTACATATCAAGGACAGTCAGTATCTGTAGTAAATATAAGGATCCTACTTAAACTGTATTCGCGTTCTCCAGGTAGAACGCTTGAAGATGGAGAGGATAGCACGGGTATGTAATAGTATATCAACATACTCCCGAAGTGGATAACCGACCGAAAATGCACGACGATATAGAATGGTTATGAGAGCAGAGTGGGTTCAGATTCTTCATACTGATACATTGACTGACAATGAAGGGACGGGTGGACAAACGAGGTGATTTCAGGGTCCCCTGAAGGGGACCCATGAAGGGATCGTGTCCTTTGAGAGATGTATATAAGAGTGGATGAAATGAGTGTCACAATCATAATCATGGTAGAAACAAGAGAAGAGTTGAGAGTAAGGCAGCGTGAGGAGATGAAGACCATCAAACAAATGATTGAAAGATATAAGAGGAGAGCCTATAAATCGAAGAATCCAGAGAAGATCAGAGAGTGTGAGGACACATGCGACTTTGTGCTGAAAGCGACGATAGTGAGTCATCAACGACAATCAAATTATTGGAGAATGGATTGTGAAGGGAACCCAGTAGAGGACCCGATACCTTAGTAGAGGAACCTGAATAACCATTTAGAGACCCGATACCACTAAAAACGTATAAAATGACTTTGAAGCATTTACGTCTTAATTTTGAACCTTGAGCTTAGGAACATGCCCACGTAACGAGATCTCCAACCCTTTACGGATTCGCATTCCCAGAAAGTGTTAGTGCAAGAGATGCACGAGGAAGACTGCCTAACTGAATCTTCCTACTTGATGGGATCGGTGGCCCGATTTGAGTGAATAGACTGATAAGGTACTTCCGAGATGTGACGACCTACCCCTGATGGCGCGAATCTTCCACCAATGGTGGTTTTTTCACGCAACATACAACAGTTGGACCGCGATTTATTTTTAATAAAAAATTCCCCATCTACCCGTCGACGAATTGATATATGAAAAGACCGCGTGACACAGTGGTGACTTTCGAAAAGAGAAGGAGAAGGAGCCAATAATCCACTACTAGGACATCGAGGGTCGAGAGTTCTCCGTGGACCCATTGTGGAATTACGTATCTTATCCCACAATTCCCCATCGACAGTTTCACGGACGCAATTTCATCCTAATCAAAAGCGGCACTGAGTGACGGTGGCGTGAAGCGTTGGTGCATGCGCATGATATAACAGTGTTTTCTTCATGATTAACTTTCTCATGATTTCTACTTTCTCGTGTGTGCTACTTCAATAAAACTACCTGTAAAGCTCCTTGAGTTGCTTCTGAAAAGCGCGAGGGTATTAGATGTCAAGTTAAAATAATCATATACATAGCAGTTATTGTATGAAACATTGCCATGTTATAGACGAAGACGAAGACGTCAAGAGGGGTATGCCTGTTACCTCTAGCGGAAATGCTTGGTAACAAAACAATTGCAGGAACTAATTACAAAGGTGTTTCACGACATATAGCAAGGAAAGCCATTAGACTAATAAGCAAGCGTAAGCGAGCTAAGAGTAACAGTGAATGGAAAGTTCATAAATGAACAATCCATATCGTACTAAGACAAGGCGAAAACGAAGACGACGTCAGAGGGGTGGTCTTATCATTTCAATTTTACCACGTGTCCTTAATAAAGTAATGAAAGTAATGACACATCGAGATCTAGGTGCAGGTCCTACATTGCTGCATAGATTTGGTGACGAATAAGATTTACTAGTTTGCAATTTAGACTAAGCTTTATTTTATTTGTAAATGAAAGATATAGTTTCAATAGTTTACACGTTAAAAATAAAAATTCAATAGTGTATATGTTAAGAATAAAGTTCTATCTGTTTGTATGTTAGAAATAAAATGAAGTTTCATCAGTTTACAAGTTAAGAATAAAGTTTTATCTGTTTGTATGTTAGAAATAAAACAAAGTTTCAACCGTTAACAAGTTAAAAATAAAGTTTCAATAGTTTACAAGTTAAAACTAATGTTTCAATAGTGCGTATGTTAAGAATAAAGTTTTATCTGTTTATATGTTAGAAATAAAATGAAGTTTCGCCAGTTTACAAGTTAAGAATAAATTTTATCTGCTTGTATGTTAGAATTAAAACAAAGTTTCAACCGTTTACAGGTTAAAAATAAAGTTTCAATAGTTAACACGTTAAAAATAAAGTTTCAATAGTGTGTATGTTAAGAATAAAGTTCTATCTGTTTCTATGTTAGAAATAAAATGAAGGTTCACCAGTTTACAAGTTAAGAATAAAGTTTTATCTGCTTGTATGTCAGAAATGAAACAAAGTTTCAACCGTTAACAAGTTAAAAATAAAGTTTCAATAGTTTGCAAGTTAAAACTAATGTTTCAATAGTGCGTATGTTAAGAATAAAGTTTTATCTGTTTCTATGTTAGAAATAAAAGAAGTTTCGCGTTTACAGTTAAAATAAATTTATCTGCTTTATGTAGAATAAAACAAATTCAACGTTTACGTTAAAATAAAGTTTCAATAGTTAACACGTTAAAAATAAAGTTTCAATAGTGTGTATGTTAAGAATAAAGTTCTATCTGTTTGTATGTTAGAAATAAAACAAAGTTTCAACCGTTAACAAGTTAAAAATAAAGTTTCAATAGTTTGCAAGTTAAAACTAATGTTTCAATAGTGCGTATGTTAAGAATAAAGTTTTATCTGTTTCTATGTTAGAAATAAAATGAAGTTTCGCCAGTTTACAAGTTAAGAATAAATTTTATCTGCTTGTATGTTAGAATTAAAACAAAGTTTCAACCGTTTACAAGTTAAAAATGAAGTTTCAATAGTGTATATGTTAAGAATAAAGTTCTATCTGTTTATATGTTAGAAATAAAAATGAAGGTTCACCAGTTTACAAGTTAAGAATAAAGTTTTATCTGCTTGTATGTCAGAAATGAAATAAAGTTTCACCAGTTTACAAGTTAAAAATGAAGTTTCAATAGTGTGTACGTTAGAAATAAAGTTTCAATAGTGTGTATGTTAAGAATAAAGTTTTATCTTTTTGTATGTTAGAATTAAAAAACCGGTTTCAACCGTATACAAGTTAAAAATAAAGTTTCAATAGTTAACACGTTAAAAATAAAGTTTCAATAGTGTGTATGTTAAGAATAAAGTTCTATCTGCTTCTATGTTAGAAATAAAATGAAGTTTCATCAGTTTACAAGTTAATAATAAAGTTGTATCTGTTTGTATGTTAGACATAAAATAAAGTTTTAGCTGTTTGTATGTTAAAAATAAAATAAAGTTTCAATAGTGTGTATGTTAAGATTAAAGTTCTATCTGCTTCTATGTTAGAAATAAAATGAAGTTTCATCAGTTTACAAGTTAATAATAGAGTTTTATCTGTTTGTATGTTAGACATAAAACAAAGTTTCAACCGTTAACAAGTTAAAAATAAAGTTTCAGATTAAAATAAAGTTTCAATAGTGTGTATGATGGAAATAAAGTTTAAGCGCTTTGTGCGTTAAAAATAAAGTTTCAACATTGTGTACGTTAAGAATAAAGTTCTATCTGTTTATATGTTAGAAATAAAATGAAGTTTCGCCAGTTTACAAGTTAAGAATAAATTTTATCTGCTTGTATGTTAGAATTAAAACAAAGTTTCAACCGTTTACAGGTTAAAAATAAAGTTTCAATAGTTAACACGTTAAAAATAAAGTTTCAATAGTGTGTATGTTAAGAATAAAGTTCTATCTGTTTCTATGTTAGAAATAAAATGAAGGTTCATCAGTTTACAAGTTAAGAATAAAGTTTTATCTGTTTGTATGTTAGACATAAAACAAAGTTTCAACCGTTAACAAGTTAAAAATAAAGTTTCAATAGTTTACAAGTTAAAACTAATGTTTCAATAGTGCGTATGTTAAGAATAAAGTTTTATCTGTTTCTATGTTAGAAATAAAATGAAGCTTCACCAGTTTACAAGTTAAGAATAAAGTTTTATCAGCTTGTATGTTAGAAATAAAATGAAGTTTCACCAGTTTACAATTTAAAAATAAAGTTTCAATAGTGTGTACGTTAGAAATAAAGTTTCAACCGTTTACAAGTTGAAAAATAAAGTTTTAACAGTGTCTACGTTAGAAATAAAGTTTTATCTGTTTGTAAAGTACGATCGTAGGATTTACTAGTTTGCAAGTTAGACTCAGCATTCTACTAGTTGTAAATGAAAATATCGTTTCAACAGTTTACAGATTAAAATAAACTTTTAACAGTGTGTACGTTAGAAATAAAGTTTTAGCTGTTTATATGTTAGAAACAAAATAAAGTTTCAACAGTTTACAAGTTGAAAAATAAAGTTTCAACAGTGTGTACGTTAGAAATAAATGAAAGTAAAAACTTCATCGTATGAGTATTCAAAGCATGTTTTGTAAATCAAATGTGTGTAGTCCTGACATGATAGAATCGCGTTAGAAATAAAGTTTCAGCCGTTTACAAGTTAAAAATAAAGTTTCAACGGTGTGTACGTTAGAAATAAAGTTTTAGCTGTTTATATGTTAGAAACAAAATAAAGTTTCAACAGTTTACAAGTTGAAAATAAAGTTTCAACAGTGTGTACGTTAGAAATAAATGAAAGTAAACACTTCATCGTATGAGTATTCAAAGCTATATTTTAGTTAAAATCAATATGTGTGAGTCACAAAAATAATGTTTCAACAGTGTGTACGTTAGAAATAAATGAAATAAGAACTTCACGTATGATATATTCAAAGCATGTTTGTAAATCAAATGTGTGTAGTCCGACATGATAGAATCCGCCGTTAGAATAAAGTTTCAGCCTTTCAAGATACACAATGATTTCAACGTGTTGAAAACATAAAGTTAGCGTTTACTTTCAATATTTCAACATACAGTTAAATAGTTTCATACGGTGAACGTTAGAAATAAATGAAGTAAAAACTTCATCGTATGATATTCAAAGCATGTTTTGTAAATCAATTGTGTGTAGTCCGGACATGATAGAATCAAGCTTGACAAACGCGTTTTGTCAACGTTGATTCTATCATGTCAGGACTACACACATTTGATTTACAAAACATGCTTTGAATACTCATACGATGAAGTTCTTACTTTCATTTATTTCTAACGTACACACTGTTGAAACTTTATTTTCAACTTGTAAACTGTTGAAACTTTATTTTGTTTCTAACATATAAACAGCTAAAACTTTATTTCTAACGTACACACCGTTGAAACTTTATTTTTAACTTGTAAACGGCTGAAACTTTATTTCTAACGCGATTCTATCATGTCAGGACTACACACATTTGATTTACAAAACATGCTTTGAATACTCATACGATGAAGTTTTTACTTTCATTTATTTCTAACGTACACACTGTTGAAACTTTATTTTTCAACTTGTAAACTGTTGAAACTTTATTTTGTTTCTAACATATAAACAGCTAAAACTTTATTTCTAACGTACACACTGTTGAAACTTTATTTTTAACTTGTAAACGGCTGAAACGATATTTTCATTTACAACTAGTAGAATGCTGAGTCTAACTTGCAAACTAGTAAATCCTACGATCGTACTTTACAAACAGATAAAACTTTATTTCTAACGTAGACACTGTTAAAACATTATTTTTCAACTTGTAAACGGTTGAAACTTTATTTCTAACGTACACACTATTGAAACTTTATTTTTAAATTGTAAACTGGTGAAACTTCATTTTATTTCTAACATACAAGCTGATAAAACTTTATTCTTAACTTGTAAACTGGTGAAGCTTCATTTTATTTCTAACATAGAAACAGATAAAACTTTATTCTTAACATACGCACTATTGAAACATTAGTTTTAACTTGTAAACTATTGAAACTTATTTTTAACTTGTTAACGGTTGAAACTTTGTTTTATGTCTAACATACAAACAGATAAAACTTTATTCTTAACTTGTAAACTGATGAACCTTCATTTTATTTCTAACATAGAAACAGATAGAACTTTATTCTTAACATACACACTATTGAAACTTTATTTTTAACTGTTAACTATTGAAACTTTATTTTTAACCTGTAAACGGTTGAAACTTTGTTAATTCTAACATACAAGCAGATAAAATTTATTCTTAACTTGTAAACTGGCGAAACTTCATTTTATTTCTAACATATAAACAGATAGAACTTTATTCTTAACGTACACAATGTTGAAACTTTATTTTTAACGCACAAAGCGCTTAAACTTTATTTCCATCATACACACTATTGAAACTTTATTTTAATCTGAAACTTTATTTTTAACTTGTTAACGGTTGAAACTTTGTTTTATGTCTAACATACAAACAGATAAAACTCTATTATTAACTTGTAAACTGATGAAACTTCATTTTATTTCTAACATAGAAGCAGATAGAACTTTAATCTTAACATACACACTATTGAAACTTTATTTTTAACATACAAACAGCTAAAACTTTATTTTATGTCTAACATACAAACAGATACAACTTTATTCTTAACTTGTAAACTGATGAAACTTCATTTTATTTCTAACATACAAACAGATAGAACTTTATTCTTAACATACACACTATTGAAACTATATTTTTAACGTGTTAACTATTGAAACTTTATTCTTAACTTGTAAACTGATGAACCTTCATTTTATTTCTAACATAGAAACAGATAGAACTTTATTCTTAACATACACACTATTGAAACTTTATTTCTAACGTACACACTATTGAAACTTCATTTTTAACTTGTAAACTGGTGAAACTTTATTTCATTTCTGACATACAAGCAGATAAAACTTTATTCTTAACTTGTAAACTGGCGAAACTTCATTTTTATTTCTAACATATAAACAGATAGAACTTTATTCTTAACGTACACAATGTTGAAACTTTATTTTTAACGCACAAAGCGCTTAAACTTTATTTCCATCATACACACTATTGAAACTTTATTTTAATCTGAAACTTTATTTTTAACTTGTTAACGGTTGAAACTTTGTTTTATTTCTAACATACAAACAGATAAAACTTTATTCTTAACTTGTAAACTGATGAAACTTCATTTTATTTCTAACATACAAACAGATAGAACTTTATTCTTAACTTGTAAACTGATGAACCTTCATTTTATTTCTAACATAGAAACAGATAGAACTTTATTCTTAACATACACACTATTTAAACTTTATTTTTAACGTGTTAACTATTGAAACTTTATTTTTAACTTGTAAACGGTTGAAACTTTGTTTTAATTCTAACATACAAACAGATAAAACTTTATTCTTAACATACACACTATTGAAACTTTATTTCTAACGTACACACTATTGAAACTCTATTTTTAACTTGTAAACTGGTGAAACTTTATTTCATTTCTACATACAAGCAGATAAAACTTTATTCTTAACTTGTAAACTGGTGAACTTCATTTATTTTTAACATATAAACGAAAACTTATTTAAAACCTTGATCATTTTTAACTTGTAAACGGTTGAAACTTGTTTTAATTCTAACATACAAGCAGATAAAATTTATTCTTAACTTGTAAACTGGCGAAACTTCATTTTATTTCTAACATATAAACAGATAAAACTTTATTCTTAACATACGCACTATTGAAACATTAGTTTTAACTTGTAAACTATTGAAACTTTATTTTTAACTTGTTAACGGTTGAAACTTTGTTTTATTTCTAACATACAAACAGATAAAACTTTATTCTTAACTTGTAAACTGATGAAACTTCATTTTATTTCTAACATACAAACAGATAGAACTTTATTCTTAACATACACACTATTGAAACTTTATTTTTAACGTGTTAACTATTGAAACTTTATTTTTAACCTGTAAACGGTTGAAACTTTGTTTTAATTCTAACATACAAGCAGATAAAATTTATTCTTAACTTGTAAACTGGCGAAACTTCATTTTATTATCTAACATATAAACAGATAAAACTTTATTCTATAACATACGCACTATTGAAACATTAGTTTTTAAACTTGTAAAACTATTGAAACTTTATTTAACTTGTTAACCGTTGAAACTTTGTTTTATTTCTAACGTACAAACTATTGAAACTTTATTTTTAATTTGTAAACTGGTGAAACTTCATTTATATTTCTAACATATAAACAGATAGAACTTTATTCTTAACATACACACTATTGAATTTTTATTTTCACACGATGTAAACTATTGAAACTATATCTTTCATTTACAAATAATAGAACGCTTAGTCTAAATTGCAAAACAGTAAATCTTATTCGTCACCAAAATCTATGCAGCAATGTAGGACCTGCACCTAGATCTCGATGGTCATTACTTTCATTACTTTATTAAGGACACGTGGTAAAATTGAAATGATAAGACCACCCCACTGACGTCGTCTTCGTCTTCGTCTTCCGTCTAGTACGATATGGCATTGTCATAATAACATTCCATTCACTGTTACTTAGCGTTATCGCTTAATAACGTCTAATGGCTTTCCTTGCATAATGATTGAAATCACCCTTTGTAATAGTTCCTGCAAAATGTTTACCAAGCATTCCCGCTAGAGGTAACAAGAATACCCCCTCTCTGACGTCTTCGTCTTCGTCTATAACATGGCATGATTCATACAATCGCTATGTATAATGATACTTAAACTTCTACATCCCATACCCTTTCATTCAAAAGAATACAAGGCTTACCATGTAAGTTTATTGAAGAAGCACACACGAGAAAGTAAATCATGAGAAAGTAAATCATGAGAAAACACTGTTCATATCAATGGCATGCACCAACGCTTCATCCACCAAATCCACCTCACGTTCGTATATTTTGATCTGATGAAATGCGTCCATGAAACTGTCGATGCGGCAATTGTGGGATAAGCATACGTAATCCCAATGGGACCACCGGAGATCCTGCCCCTCGAGTTAGGTGGATTATTCTCCTTCTCCTTCTCCTTTTCGTACGTCCACCCACTCTTCATCCGTCATTTCACTAAAATTCGTCCGACTGGAAGATGGTGAATTTAAAACTCTAGTCCAACTGTGTAATGTCTGGTGAAACCTTGGAGGAAGATTGTCCATCGGGGTAGGCGTCACCAACTCTGGAAGTCCTTCATCATCAAATCTACTCAAATCGGCCAACGATCCCCATCCAGACGGAAGATCAGTTGGCCAGTCTCCTCGTCGCTCTCATGGCACTAACACTTCGGGAATAGCGAATCCGTAAAGGTTGGATCATCGTTACGTCGGGCATGTTCACTAGCAAGTCAAAAATGAATAAATGATTTAAAAGTCATTTATATACAGTTTTTAGTGATCGGGTCCTCTAAAAGGTATCAGGTCCTCAAAAAGTGATCGGTCCTCTATCGGGTCCCTTCCACAATCCATCTCTCCAATAAATTTGATTGTCCGTTGATGACGCACTATCGTCGCGTTTCCGCACAACGTCGCATGTGTCCTCACACTCTCTGATTTTCTGGAAAATAAGGAAAAAAATTTTTTTATAAAAAAAGGAAATTTAATAAAATTTAAATAAAGTTAAAGCTTATTTAAATTAACTTGATTATAAAATTTGAAAATATAAAAATAAAGTCAAATTGCAAATTAAATTTCAAAGGTTATTATAAATAAATACGAAAAAAAAGAAATAAAATTTTAGTTATAAAATTGGTAAAAAAAAAAGTATAAAGATATATGGGTAATAATAAAATATTTACATATAAAACAGCATACCTGTGAGTTTGAATTTTTGTTATTAAATAATTATTTCCCCCCCCCACTGAATGCTAATACAATTGATTTCTTCGATTTTAGGTTCATTTTCTTTCAATCATTTGTTTGATGGTCTTCAACTCCTCACGCTGCCTTACTCTCAACTCTTCCTCTGGTTTCTACATGATCTATTGATTGTGACACTCATTTCATCCACTCTTATATACATCTCTCAAAGGACCCGATCCCTTCCGGGGTCCCCGTCAGGGGACCCTGAAATCACCACGTTTGTCCACCCGTCCATTCAATGTCAGTCAAGGTAATCAGTATGGAGCATCTGCACCCACACACTTCTCTCAATAATTCCAACGAAAATCGTCGTGTTCATTTCGGTCGTTTATACACTTCTGGAGTATGTTGATATACTATATACAAGCCCGTGGCCAAACCTCCTCCATCTTCACGTCTTACTACTTGAGACGTCAGAATACATGTTTCTGTAGAATATTTTTTTTTCATGATATAACTACATCTCCATCATACCTTGGACTGTAATCACGTTTCCAAATAAAGGACAGTCTAATCGGTTCTCCACCGTTGTTGTAATTGGGATGCTGATATGTCGTGTTTCTTCAACATCGAATGTGTCAATATACCGTTGGGAATTATTTCAATTTTCCAATTCTATCTTTACTGCGTGATTATCCATCTACACAGTTCTTATCGTCTCTGACATTATCTTGTCTCCATGAACTAATGGGAATGGTCCGGTGATATCTCGAAATTATACCTTTCCAATGACGTATTGGATATACGTACCTCACACTCTGGCACCTCACACTCTGGCACCTCACTCATGATGTTATATTCCCATCTATTTCACTTACATATTTATACCCATATCATCTTTTCTAATTACCATCCTATTCATTATAGTATAACTCAAAGAAAATGATCACATGTATGAAGTATCGTATTCAATAAAGTTATATCAATAAATACATAAAAGTTCATTGAAATAAAATTCTCACTTATTCACTAAAGGACTTAATCACCTCTCTCTTCATCAATGTCTCTGTACCATCCGTTGGGATTGAAGAGATCCATGCTTCACATCTAGACGGAATCGTTGCGTCTCATACGGTGGGTCCATGATTGGCTTTGAATGATGTTCAACTTCCACTACGCCCCCATCCACCTTCCATCATCCACCCATTGTGCACGACGTATCATCATTCATGTAGGGGAGTACCCCAAATTACATCCCCTTCGTACATAGGCACATCTCGTTCCATTATAGTGGCTTCTCCGGTGGGTCATTCGTACTTGAATGTATACGATATACAGTGATTAGTAAAAAAAAAGTGTCAATCGTAGTTGGAAAATGTAGTCTCTGTCTGTACCACAGCCCGCTTGACCACCACACATGATATCTTATCTGATAGGATCACATCCCCAGCGAAAAGGGGATACTCGATACACCATTGCAGGTACCGATCCGAAGCAATGGGAAGAAAATAGATGCTGACGTTGATGCTGACGTTGATGCTGACGTTGTAGATATCGTTACTTCACCGGCTACTGCCATATTGTATCTGAGTAGTCTTCTCAACGGTATAATTCATCTACATTCAAACTCCTTCTTAATATTCTCTAAAGGGGCCCGACCTTAGTAACGGGTCCCTTAGTTACGGGACCCGTTTGTAAATCTAAAAACATTTCATATGGACGATGATGGTAGATAAAATAGTGTCAAATAAATTAAGATAGCTTACACTTCTGATACAGGGATAGCAATCGACTGCGATCCATGTGTAAAGAGCTTGTTAGACTATGGATGGGCTTAAGTGGATGATTTAACCATGTATACTTTTTCATTTGGAAATAGTAGCACGCTTAGTCTAACTTGTAAATCTTAAAACATTTCATATGGACGATGATGGTAGATAAAATAGTGTCAAATAAATTAAGATAGCTTACACTTCTGATACAGGGATAGCAATCGACTGCGATCCATGTGTAAAGAGCTTGTTAGACTACGGAAGAGAGAAGTGTGTTATGTTGCGTGTGGCGCGTGAGTGTCCTCCCATTTCATTCCATTCATCAATTCGTCTCATTGATAGAGACAGGTAGAACTCATGGTTCTCATAACGTATGCAATGGAAAGTTTTAGGCAACCTTCGACAGTTGGCTAAATGTCGCCCTGGCGCGAATGCATACTACGTTGAGACAGAGGCAATCACTTGCAAACATGACGCAGAGAGGTTTAACAAGATTGACCATTGCCGAATGTCCCTTGCGGTATACATAGCTACGGGTTTCACCGCCGCCCTTTACAGGAACGCCCGTCGAAAGGAAGTATTACACCGAACTTCATTTGCAACGTTCAAGTTGACTGATAGCAGATTCAACTTAATGATAGTATTCGCCAGTCCGAAGACTGCCCAGGGCAAACCGCGAGGAGGTTCTATCATGTCTTGCCCCATGGTGGCCCTTAAGAGAGCCGATGGTTCGTTCTCGGGAGTAACGTCATCTTACACCCTACCAATTCTGCTGAGAGAGTCAATGACTCTCTCTTTGGTAGCACTGTCGACTTCCACACTAACTGGACATGGCGTAAAAGTGGAATGTAGCGCCATTCCGTTGGATTGACAGCAGTTGCTGTCATCGGATTGCCAATCCGAGCAAGATTATTTAAAACTCTGTCTTGCTCCTCTAGCCTGACAAACTCCTCAAATAAATTTCGCGGCCTTAACTGCGGTCCGCGAGGAGAGCTGACTTGACTGTTCGGCGTCTGCATGATTGAAATGAAATGAAATGAGAGCAGTGGTTTATATACCCCTCTAACGCGACGCAACGTTCAAGTTGACTGATAGCAGATTCAACTTAATGATAGTATTCGCCAGTCCGAAGACTGCCCAGGGCAAACCGCGTGGAGGTTCTATCATGTCTTGCCCCATGGTGGCCCTTAAGAGAGCCGATGGTTCGTTCTCGGGAGTAGATTGATGGGTGTGAAGGCAGGCAAAGATCTGCAATGAAAATGATATGTATTAGAATAGATATACTATCTTATTTACTTTTCACTTACCAAGTTAGTCATCCTTAGGCAGTCTCGCGCGCTTCCTGAGTGAAAATTTGTGAGATGCCCGCGCATTCGTAGTGTGCGTGGAGGCATTTCGTGCTCGGATGTCCATGATAGCATACCCTGCTTTCGTCCAGGCTTTTATTGACGCGGACTTCGCCGGCCAGATGGTTATCCCGACTAGGGATGTGGAACGCAACCAACCGATCCTCATTCACACGTTCCCACTCAGCCCTCATGCGCTCCAACTTCTCACACGCCTGCCTCTCATCACCCCGCCGAGCCACAGTCCCTCCAACTCAACATTCCTCGCTCTCAACACACTCATCTCCTTCATCATCTCCTCAAACTTCGCTTCTGCCCTCTCCCTTCTCCTCTCCGCACACTCGCCCTCTTCTCACACTCATCATTTTGTCTTCCAACACTCGCACATCCCTTCATCTCTTCACAACCGCCTCATACGGATATCTCATCTGCCACCTCCTTACATTTCACACTCCTTCATTTTCACTCACCTAACTCACTCAACGTTCACTCATCACCTTCCTCAAACTTTCGTAGCGATACGACCAACAAAGCATGTGCCGCTGCTGCGGACACAGCTTTCTTTTCCCTGTCCCTCAACCCCACCGGCCGACTCAACCGTACCCACCACCCTTCACTATTGGGGAAGATGAGCTCTTCGGGGTCGCAAATAACAATAATGGATACCTCCGATGACTGAGAGCTTCACTTCCTCACACCCTTCCACACCGCTCCCGAACCAAATCCACATCATCCTCATCATCACCTCTAACACTCTCTTTCCGCCACTTTGTCAGCCTTCAAACCGGCCACAGCATTCTCTACCTCATCTCTCCACAGCATTCCCACTAGCAATTCTCCACAGCATTCCTCACTAGCTTCTCACAACTATACCCACAGCATTCTCAAACAACAGTCTCAACGCATTCGCAACATTTCGCCAACTTTCGCTCCTCCTCTCTTCCACAATCAACTGTGTAAATCTCAATCAACACAACCCCTCCTACACACTCACCATTGCCCTCCGATAAAACACGTCCTCCTGCCCAACACCAACAGCACCCTGCACTTCACACAGGCAACCCTATTCGGATAACCATTTGGACCGGCCCCTGCCTTTCCTTATGTGGTCCCTGATCCGTCTCGGCGGTTGAATACGTCCCACAAGAGCACATTTTGATGTGACTTTTTTGTTTACTATCGTTATAGCCTCATATTTTGATCGTTACTGAGATTTCTCGTTAACTGTAAGATAATGAAATTAGTATAAGTTTTAAATCATGTAGTACAGTCATATTCCTAAAGCATTACACTTAGTCAGGAATGATAGATGTGAGTGTAGTGAGTGGCACTCGATCCCGTCGACAGCCCGAAGGCCTTGTACCGATCACTAGGGAAGTGAGAGATCTTCCCCGATACCCGCTCTTTACAGCTAAAGACATCATTGTCACTGCCCCGAAGTGGTAACAGGAACGCCGAGTCAAAGGTAGTGATCAGTAGCTGGGATCTAACCCCTCAAAGCTGCCTTAGTTAAATTTCTGATAGCAGATTTGAATGTAGTATACAGCCTAGAACATAATATCATCATTCAACATTCAACTTAGTCAACATTCAACATAATATCAACACTTAGTGAGGAATGATAGATGTGAGTGTAGTGAGTGGCACTCGATCCCGTCGACAGCCCGAAGGCCTTGTACCGATCACTAGGGAAGTGAGAGATCTTCCCCGATACCCGCTCTTTACAGCTGAAGACATCATTGTCACTGCCCCGAAGTGGTAACAGGAACGCCGAGTCAAAGGTAGTGATCAGTAGCTGGGATCTAACCCCTCAAAGCTGCCTTAGACTTAGTTAAATTTCAAATCTGATAGCAGATTTGAACTCAGGATACTTGAAAACCTTAGTCTATATGTTAAAACTTTGAAAAAAGTGAAAATTAAGAATTTTTAAAAAATTCCGCATTTTACTACTCATACTACTTTTAAAAAATTTTATCAGTAGTAAAGACACTATCAAACTCTATCATACAAACTTTGAAGTAGCAAGATAGCTTGCCTACTTCAAAAGATAGAGTCCTTTGCACCCGATATCGGGAGCTCAGAGCGACGACCGTCGCTTACCTCGTCTTTCGATGAAGTGATCAGACTTACGTTGTCGGGGGTTTATATATGCTCGGAAGAAAACTTAAAATGGCTCTATCTCCGAAAGTATTCATCGTAGCGACATCCGGTTTGTTGCAAACGATTTGTCTCATCATTCTTTACAATATGACACCTGAACCATTCTCATATGACCACGGGAAGTTGGTCCGCCAGCACATGTCCATGTAACATGCCACAAGTGAAAAAATTCCTAAGTGTGAGAGCTCCAGTGTGGTGAAAATTTTGAAAAATTTAAAACTTCCGAATTTTGACCTGGGACCTTAACCAAAGTTTGTTTCAAGAAATTTTGTCCGAACGAGGGGGGGGGGGACGTCAGCGAAATTTGATGAAAAATGTTTTGGTGACGGTCCCAGGTCGAAATTCCACACTTTGGAAAATTTTCAAAATTTTACCCATACAAAGTCACTCTGACACTTAGGATTTTTTCAGGTAAGCGAGCTCCGACCTAAAATCTTGTAACCGCTCTAACTTTTGAACGAAGACAGATAGGAACAAGCCGATTGTTTCACTGAATTTGTCTCACTCTTAGCTTTCAAACGAGCTATCGCACGACAAAATCCGTCCACTAGAAGCCAAAATCGAAGCAAGCTGTCCAGAGGGGGGGGGGGGAGGTCAGTGAAATTTGATGAAAAATGTTTTGGTGACGGTCCCAGGTCGAAATTCCACACTTTGGAAAATTTTCAAAATTTTACCCATACAAAGTCACTCTGACACTTAGGATTTTTTCAGGTAAGCGAGCTCCGACCTAAAATCTTGTAACCGCTCTAACTTTTGAACGAAGACAGATAGGAACAAGCCGATTGTTTCACTGAATTTGTCTCACTCTTAGCTTTCAAACGAGCTATCGCACGACAAAATCCGTCCACTAGAAGCCAAAATCGAAGCAAGCTGTCCAGAGGGGGGGGGGGAGGTCAGTGAAATTTGATGAAAAATGTTTTGGTGACGGTCCCAGGTCGAAATTCCACACTTTGGAAAATTTTCAAATTTTTACCCATACAAAGTCACTCTGACACTTAGGATTTTTCAGGTGAGCGAGCTCCGACCTAAAATCTTGTAACCGCTCTAACTTGTGAACGGCTGGTCCGATTGACTCGCAACAAAAAATGTTGTCGAGCAGTTTTTTCTCCTCTTTCAAACGAGTAGCTGTAAGACAAAATCCGTCCACTAGAACCAAAGTTAGAAGATTGTTGTCGGGGGGGGGGGGGGGAGGTCAGTGAAATTTGATGAAAAATGTTTTGGTGACGGTCCCAGGTCGAAATTCCACACTTTGGAAAATTTTCAAAATTTTACCCATACAAAGTCACTCTGACACTTAGGATTTTTTCAGGTAAGCGAGCTCCGACCTAAAATCTTGTAACCGCTCTAACTTTTGAACGAAGACAGATAGGAACAAGCCGATTGTTTCACTGAATTTGTCTCACTCTTAGCTTTCAAACGAGCTATCGCACGACAAAATCCGTCCACTAGAAGCCAAAATCGAAGCAAGCTGTCCAGGGGGGGGGGAGGTCAGTGAAATTTGATGAAAAATTGAAAAATGTTTTGGTGACGGTCCCAGGTCGAAATTCCACACTTTGGAAAATTTTCAAAATTGTACCCATACAAAGCCACTCTGACACTTAGGATTTTTTCAGGTGAGCGAGCTCCGACCTAAAATCTTGTAACCGCTCTAACTTTTGAACGAAGACAGAT